>CAUYQU010000751.1:0-48536 GCA_963574635.1 Cheracebus regulus
CACACACACACACACACACACCCATACACCCACCCACCCACCCACACCCATTCATAGATAGGTAGGTAGGTAAGTAGAGAGGTCCCATAGATAAATGATAGATAGATGGATAGATATAGATATATGTATATATGGCAGTTCCTCTGCATAATTTACCTGAAGTTAGCCTTCATCACTGAACAACTCCTCTGCGTGTCACCTTCATCAATTTCTGACACTGCTTTTGAATTCTTTATCACCTCACATCTCAGTTTTCTTCAATACCAATTTTATCATACCTGGTGAAATAGTAATAGTTCAATATAGAAAATTGCTTTGTTTTAATTACATTTTTCTGAATCTTTTATAGCAAATTTATTTATTGTTATAATTTACTTATGGTGCTTATTTTCAATGCAAAATTTATGTCACAGCAGGCAACGTGGAGATTTTACTATTTGGAATACAACTATTTGTTAGCAACTATATTAACTGTTCAGTGATCAGGAAGTAATATTTTAAGTACCTTTATTTTATTATAATAGTTTTATACATATTAATATGTTTTAATATTTTAAATACATTTTAGGAAATTAATTTGGGATTCGAATTTATGTGGAAACAAGAAAAAGCAAAAGCCATTATTTGTTTGAAAGTTTATCACAATTTGGAGGATCTCTAATTTTAAGCAACCTCTGGCCTCAGAGTATAATTCAAACTTTTGAGCATCTCATCCTGGGACCTCTATTTGTCCAACCAGCCTCATCTTCCACTATTCCACACCTCACACTTTATACTCTAATGATAAAGAAGAACTTGCATACATGATATTTGAATGCATTATGCTACTTGAGATTTGCATTTATTTTATTATAATATTCTTTATACTTGAATAATCCCATCTACTTATCTTTCTCAACTTATTAACTTCATACACATGCTTACAGTCTTGGCTTAACTATCATTTCTACTAGCTGATTGCACATCCGCCTCTGTTCTTCATCCTCCATAGATGCCTGTTATATATTTATCTTATCACATAGGTTTTCAGATCAAGAATGAGTGTTTTCTCATATTTTAAAGAAGAACAAGACAATTAAAAAAGTAGATGTGGGCCAGGCACAGTGGCTCATGCCTGTAGTCCCAGTACTTTGAGATGCAGAGGCAGGTGAACCAATTTTGATCAGGAGTTCGAGACCGGCCTGGCCAACCTGGTGAAACCCTGTCTCTACTTAAAATACAAATATTTTAGCTCAGTGTGGTGGTAGGCACCTGTAGTCTCAGCTATTGAGAGGCCGAGGTAAAAGAATTGCTTGAATCCAGGAGGTGGAGTTAGCAGCTGAGATCATGCCACTGCACTCCAGCCTGGGTGACAGAGTGAGACTCATTCTCAAAATAAAACAAAATAAATTAAAATAAAATAAAGTAGATGTTACATAACTCCCCCCACAAAATTAAGCTGTTTTTCAGAAAGAAAACTTTCATTGTAAAATAAATTTTTCCCACATAAATTACTATCTTACTGTGTTATTCTAAAAATCTCTCAGGTAACTACAAAACTGCTGCAATTAATGTTCTACTTTCTAAAGTGTTTATCAAAAGAATTAGAAAATGTGAATCAATGGTATTTGCATTTCTTTGAGGAAAACATGACCAAACCTATTACTGAATAATTGTATCTAAAAGTCATTTTATCCAAAAGGATTAATTACATAATCTATTTTCCTGTAAATGATATGTAAGTTAATGATTTAAACTTCTACCATTAGGTATCTAAATTAAAAGACCAATCTGAGGCTAGCTGAAAACTTTTAAATTAACATATGAGGATGATTCTACCAATTTATATGAAATCTCTATTGTCTACAACAATTGTCAATAAAGGAAAAATTTTTAAAAATAGCAAAATGGCTGATTAGGTTAGAATTACATAACATGAATTTTCTCTATATAGGATCTCTCAACACATAATTACAAGATAAATTACACTTGTATTATTCAAAATACCTGCTTTTATTATGTATATTTAATCTGTCTATCTCAACTTTTAGATAAAGTGGCAATGAATCCGACAAAGTAAGCACTGGTACTTAATTAGTCAGGAAGCATGGGATGCCCTTAGGCTGTTGCATACATGACAGAATTGGCAAAATATCCACTTCCTACAAGCAAGAGGAAGTCATATTTCACAGTTATGATGCAATTACATTGTTATTCCACAGCTGTCAAAAAGCATAGTCTTTGACTTTTTAAAGTATATACTTAAAAACTTTCTCAACACTTTAATACTGTTGAGGGTCCTAGGAATACTATAACTGCAAGCACCCTAAATAGAAGGGAATAAACCAAAATTTATATTATTTTCAATATAATAAAACTATATATTTTAGGTTCAATATATGCCATACAGCTTTTCATATATATCAAAACAAAAACTAAGATTACAAAATTATAATAAAGGACAGTCTAAGGGTTGAGCAAAACAGGGAATACACTTAAAACATATTTATTTTTCTTTTCTAGTTCTCACACATAATTTATACATAAATTGAAAGACATAGAAATATACTATCAAAAGATATGAGAAGATGGGGACAAAGAGATATGAGTAGAACAATCAATGGGAATCAAGCTGATTTTAATACGCAAAATGTATGGCACAATATCCTCTTTAATTGCTAAAAATGGAATGTCAATTGAACTTTGACCATCTTAATGGGCAGTAGAAAGAAATCTAATTAGATAAAATATTTACTGTGCCTACGATATAAAATATAGACCAGATTTTTAGAAGCCAGGCAGTAATTTCTACCCGTATGTTATTATGGTAGACCACTCTGTAACAAGCAGATTATATCCTCCAGAGAATACCTAAAATAAATATCATGTGAATTTCAGAAAAGTATAGTCGCCAAAGGCTGTGCAACATAACATTTGGTTCAATAGATGAGCATAGCCCTTTGAGAGATGAAAGCAGGGCATTTTCAAACTGTGTCCTCTGATGATATAGTAAGTGTGGGACAAAAGCCAGAATAATTAAGGGAATTAGGAATAGTATATGCTTTAGGTAATCTCTGCAAATTGTAATGTTTAAAAATCATTCTTAGTTATACATAATTATTCAGTTTAAAATTATGTGGTAATGTGTCACTTTTGGGGGGTTTTGGTTTTTTTCAACTGTACTTTGGGCTCTGGGGTACATGTGCAAATCTGCATGGGTATGTACATGCCATGGTATTTTGCTGTCTCCATCCCTCCTCTCATCACCTACATCAAGTATTTCTCCTGGTGTTATCCTTCCCTATCCTCCCCACCCCGTGCTGTCCCTCACCTCCCCTTCTCTCCAACCCCTCACCAACGTAGCCCAGTGAGTGTTGTTCCCTTCCCTGTGTCCGAGTGTTCTCATTGTTCATCACCTGCCTATGAGTGAAAATGTGGTGTTTGGTTTTCCGTTCTTGTGTCAGTTTGCTGAGTATGATGGTTTCTAGGTTCATCCATGTCTCTACAAAGGACACAAACTTGTCATTTTTTATGGCTGCATAGTATTCCATGGTGTATATGTGTCACATCTTCTTTGTCCAGTCTATCATTGATGGGCATTTGGGTTGGTTCCAGGTCTTTGTTATCGTAAACAGTGCCACAACAAACATACGTGTGCATGTGTCTTTATAACAGAACAATTTATAATCCTTTGGGTATATATCCAGTAATGAGATTGCTGGGTCAAATGGAATTTCTATGTCTAGATCCTTGGAATTGCCACACTGTCTTCCATAATAGTTGAACTAATTTATACTCCCACCAACAATGTGTCAGTTTTATAAATATAATATTGAGTAGGGGAGAAAGCAAGTAACAGGAAACTTTATAAATTTAAATACCATTTTAAGCATTGATTACCTGAAAACAAAGTTAATGTATTTCTAAATTTATATATATATGTATACACACACATATATATGTATGTTTAAATTATAAAGTTAATTAGGAAAGGGTAAACAAAAACTTCCATTCTATAAAAAAAACCCTGGGGCTCATTAAACAGTATTGATGAGGTCCATAGGTCCATAGGTAGATTCACTATGAAGTTTATGAAGTTCCTCACGTAGTTCATTTTCTTTAAGATTTATTAACTGAATTTAATTATGGAAATTGTACACACTTTTCCTTAGAAAATTTCCCCTAAATTGTGTAAGAGTCGGACCCATCAAAACTTGTAATCTTATGAAATAATATTCTTATTTCTTTTGGTATTGGGATTATGGGGATTATTTTATTACTTAGATTCATAAGGTGTATTAGATGAGAATGTATCATCTTATTTATATAAAATGTATCTAAAAAGAGGCTGGTCGTGGTGGCTAACGCCTGTAATCCTAGCACTTTGGGTGGCCAAGGTGGACAGATCACGAGGTCAAGAGATTGAGACCATCCTGGCCAACATGATGAAACCCCGTCTCTACTAAAAATGCAAAAATTAGCTGGGCGTGGTGGCGCACACCTCTAGTCCCAGCTACTCTGGAGGCTGAGGCAGGAGGATTGCTTGAACCTGGGAGGCGGAGGTTGCAGTGAGCCAAGGTTGTGCCACTGCACTCCAGCCTGGCACCTGGTGATGGAGTGAGACTCTGTCTCAAAAAAAAAAAAAAATCTAAAAAGAAAAAAACAAATTAACAGTATTACAGAAATTGTTGTATCCAGAATACAGGTATTATATATGGTGAATTGAGGATAGATTCATTATTTTGACAGTCCAGTGAGCAAAGAAAAAGGTTTATGTTCTCTCATTAATGTGAACAATATACTAGGGCAATACACTGAAAAAGATAATCAAGTCACTTCCAATTAATAGATGACTCAAAAAATAATTGGGATTCTGAAGCAGCAACATACCCCAGAACTCTGTACTAAAAGGCAATGAAAATATTGGGCTGAAAATATATGAAAGCAGTTTAGTGTAGCTGAAGGGATTTTGGGTGCTTAAGGAGACAGGTATATTAGTGATTTATTGTTGTGCAATAAATTCTCCCAAAACTTAGCACCTTAAAACAATAAGCATCTATTATCTTTGAATTTCTGTGGTTCAGGAATCTGGGAGCAGCTTGGCTAGATGCTTCTGCCATAAGTTTCATGAGATTGCAGTCCAGCTGTTAGGTCAGAATTGATTTGGGGTTGATCTTCAAGTTTTCTCACAAGTCTTCTGGCCGTCCTTAAAATGTCCACTGCCAAGTTCTTCATGTGTCTGCTGGGAGGCCTTAGTTCCTCTCTATCTGTTGGCCTATAACATCAGTTTCTTGTCACATGGGCCTCTTCATGAAGCCACCTAACATAATATCTGGCTGCCCCACAAAGTCAGTGATGAAACAGAGAGGGAGAAGAACAACCCAGAGAGTAGCTAATGTACTTGTTTAACATAACATCAGAATTGATATATTATCCATTTCTAATGTATGCCATTGGTTACAAAGACCAAAGGTAGTACAGTTGTACAATGCAGGAAAGGACTATGCAGGAATATTACTCCCAGAAGCAGAGATCATTAAATGTCATTATAGAGGCTGCTTATCACAACAGCAATTAGAATATGCTTACACACACACACACACACACACACATTTTTCTGTTCCTTACAAATCAGATGCCTTATTCTGAAAGAGAATTAAGAGAAGGAAGCCTGAAATACTCCTGTATTTTAATATTAACATTTATCAATTTTTAAAATAATTATTCACATTTAATAATTTATGCTAAGATGTAATGTTTACAAAAATATCAGCAGACAAAATATCTATAATGGGCTAATGAAATTTTGTCCATAACTATTTTCTTTCTACTAAGCCTAGTATTAAGCATACATTGTTTAAAACTATAATCTCATATTGCACCATTTCCTTGAGGTAATAAAGGGAACTAACAATGGATTACCAGTACTAAAAGTCAATTGCTCATTTTCTACCAAGTTTTCCAAGAAGTCTAGCCTCATATTTTGTTATGAAAAAATTAGTTTGATATGCTTGAGTGTGGGAGGCATGGATGATAAACTAATATCATAATTTGGGAGAAATAAGGTTAACTCTTTTAAACAGAGGTGGAGTATCATTGACCAAAATGCATTCCAAAGAACACTAATCCTATGAGATATTCTGCAATTTGGGAACATGAAAAAACTGGAGAATCACAAGTCACATCAAATCCACGGCTCTGTGAAATCCTGGAGTGATGACATTTTGATACTTTCCCAAACTTATCTAATCTCAACATTTTTTTTCTGTAAATTTATGGAGACACTATAGTTAAAACTAGAATAGATCAGTCTCAGTCTGGTCAGATACCACAGCAAGAGAATGAATAAACATAAAAAAATTATGAATGATGAAATCCACTATTGTGAGAGATTCTTGCAAAAGTGGAGAAGCATTTATTACCAATAGAGTATTTAATTTAGCTTGATCTTTTAAGCAAGGCTCCAGTAAGAAAGTTGTAGAATGTCTACAAAATTCTAGTCAGTTGTAGAATTCAAGCTCATAAACTTTATCTACTTCCAGAACAGAGTTATATACACAATACCTTGAGTAGTGATGATTTAGTTCTGTAACCAGTATTCATTGATAACTTAATGATCTGACATTATTTAGAGTATAGCATCTGTATTTGTTGCTAGCAGCTTTGGAAACTTACGAGCCTTACAGTTGGTACATCTAGTTATAAAACCTCTGTCGTACTTGCAACAATGGCTTCTTTCCCTTTATACTTGTGATTGTTGAGTAAATATCTGTGCTTTGCAAAAACAATAATTCTAGATAAGAACAATTCATAATTTACTAGAACACTTAAATGAATCTTTTGTTAAAATGGGAGCAGGATAAACATAAGTAAACATAGGTAACCATAAGTAACATTAAAGTGTTACTTCACAAGTGTAGTTCATGTCAGAGTTGCTATTTCATGACCAGAAAATGTATCATGTCAGTTTTGATTTTCTTGAAATACTGAAAACAATAGAAATCTTCAAAAATACCAAGATTTTACACAGTACGTGCTACTCATCTATTTCTGTATGCTGTTTATGTAAATTGACTTTCATCAGAGTTAACAGGGCTTCTTTATTTTTTCTTCTCCAAGCAATGAAAACAGTTTTCTCTCAAAATGTTTGTCACAACCTTTGGACAAACAAAAGTCCAGAGAGAGAAAAGTAAACACATGTACCCACATATCTATCAATCATTTGATATTACAAACCATTTAGTCAAGGGAATAGATGTTTAGAAGAGTAGCAGAGGGACAGTAGCCTTTCACTTTTAGCTCACCTACATAAACCTTACTTCTCAAAAACCTGTTGTTGTGTTTGACTAACAGGGACACGACACTGGAGAAAATAGTATCTAGCAAAAAAATAATTTTAGGAATTAAAATTCATTGATTATACAATACAGTAATGGACTGTATTTGAAAACTATTCTCTTAAGTAATCCATTTCTCATCATGGACTAAAACAGGTTTACTTAGTTGGTTAAAATCTAAACTGAGGTCAACGCAAACTCTGAGAGCCAGTTAGTAGTAGACATTTTTTTCCTATAAACTGATCTAATCTTGTCTAGTTTTGTAATAGTTTCATGTAATTGTTCAGATAGATTTAATATTTGCACAATTTTAATGGTCTAATGTTGTCTTCATAATAATTAGAGCAACTTAGTTTATCATTGAGATCTGCAGAGGTTCAACCAACTCCAGATTGAAAATGTTCATTAATTTACATACAGAATAATAAAACTAGACATCTCTCACACAAAAAATAAACAAATAAATATAAAAGAACCACAGATACAAAATGGATAAGCCGCTTAAAAATAAGACCTAAAAAAGGGTCAGGTGTGGTGGCTCATGCCTGTAATCCCAGCACTTTGGGAGGCCGAGGTGGGCAGATCAGCTCAGTTTGGGAGTTTGAGACCAGCCTGGCCAACATGGTAAAACCCCATCTCTACTAAAAATAAAATTAGCTTGGCATGGTGGCGGACACCTGTAATCCCAGCTACTCAGGAGGCTGAGGCAGGAGAATCGCTTGAACCTGGGATGCGGAAGTTGCCGTAAGAGGAGATCACTGCACTCCAGCCTGGGTGACAAGAGTGAGACTTCGTCTCAAAAAATAAATAAATAAAAAGACCTAAAACAATGAAATACTAGAAGATCTAGGGGAAATGTTCCACTACTTTGCTCTAGGCAGAGATTTTATGGCTAACACTCAAAGTAAAAAGCAACAAAACCCAAAGTAGACAAACTGGACAATATCAAAGTTAAAAACTTCTGCATAGCAAATGAAACAATAAAGTAAAGAGAAAACCTGGTGAAGAAAGAAAATACTTTCAAACTATTCATTTGGCAAAAGACTAATACCCAGAATATGTAAGGAACTCAAATAATAGCCAATAAATAAATAAATAAAAATAAACCTATCAAATTGTAGGCAAAGGACCTGACTAGACTTTTCTCAAAGGGATACATACAAATGCCCAACAGGTATATTAAAAATGTTCAGCATCACTAATCTTCAGGGAAATGCAAATCAAAACTACGATGAGATATCATCTTATCCAAGTTAGTATTGCTATTATCAAAATGACAAAAAATAATGCCAGCAAGGATGAGGAGAAAAGAGAACTCTTATACACTGTTAGTGGGAATGTAAATTGATAGAGCCATTCTGGAAGATAGTATGGAGATTTCCCCCAAAATTACAAATAAAACTAGCAAAGATAGAACAATCCCATGACTGAGTATTTTATCCAAAGGAAAGTAAATCAGTATACCAAGGGGATACTTGTAGCTCCATGTTTGTTGACACACCATTCAAAATAGCAAAAATATAGAGCAATCTGTTAATCAGCAGATGAATGGTTAATGAAAATATGGCATATATACACAACTGAATACTATATGGTCATATCAGTGAATCAAATTCTGTCATTTGGAGGGGCATAGATGGAACTGGAGGTGACTATGTTAAGTGAATTAAGCCAGGAACAGAAAGATAAGTATTTCATGTTCTCCTCATACATGAGAGTTGAAAAGCTTATCTCATGTAAATAGTGAGTAGAATAGTGGTGACCAGAGGCTGGGAAGGGTGTGTGTGTCAGTAGTGGGAGTTAAAAATAGGTAGATTAATGGGCACAAATGTACAGTTACAAAGAATAAGTTTCAATGTTCAATAGCATAGTAGGGTGACTATAGTTGGCAATATATTGTATATTTCAAAATAGCTAGAAGATTTGAAATGTTCCCAATACAAAGAAATGACAAATGTTTGCGATGGTAGATAACCTAAATAGGCCTGGTGCTGCGGCGGCTCACGCCTGAAATTCCAGCACTTTGGGAGGCTGAGGCGGGCGGATCATGAGGTCAGGATTTTGAGACCAGCCTGACCAACATGGTGAAACCTGGTCTCTACTAAAAATACAAAATTAGCTGGGCATGGTGGTGTGTACCTATAATCCCAGCTACCCAGGAGGCTGAGGCAAGAGAATTGCTTGAACCCGGGAAGTGGAGGTTGCAGTGAGCAGAGAGAGATCAGACACAGTACTCCAACCTGGGTGACAGCAATACTCTGTCTCAAAGAGCAAACTAATTAATAAATAACCTGAATATTCTGACTTGATCATTACACATTCCATGCATGTACCAAAATATCACATGAACCCCATAAATATGTACAAATATTATATATCAATAAAATCATCAGAAAAAAATAATAAAAAAATACAAATTTAAAATAACATATAAAACAACTATTCACATAGAATTGTATTAGGTATTATAAGTAATCTAGAGATGATTTAAAGTATATGATAGAATATGCATAGGTTGTATGTAAATACTACATCATTTTATATAAGGAACTTGAGCATTTATGGATTTTAGTATCCACAGGAGTTTTGGAACCAATCTCCCATGGATATAGAGGAACTACTTTGTGTGTGTGTCTCTCTCTCTCTCTCTCTCTCTCTCTCTCTCTCTCTCTCTCTATATATATATATATATATATATATATATATATATATATATCTTGTTTTCAATGTAACTGAACTACTTTTTCCCTTTTAAACTTTCTTCAACTCCAGACTCCTTTTTTCTTTTTTTTTTGAGACAGAGTCTTTCTCTGTCGCCAAGCACTAGGCTGGAGTACAGTGGCGTGATCTTGGCTCACTGCAATCTCTACCTCCCGGGTTCAAGCAAATCTCCTGCCTCAGCCTCCCGAGTAGCTGGGACTACAGGCACATGCCACCACACCCAGTTAATTTTTGTACTTTTAGTAGAGACAGGATTTCACCATGTTGGCCAGGATGGTCTCGATCTCTTGACCTCATGATCCGCCCGCCTCAGCCTCCCAAAGTGCTGGGATTGCAGGCGTAAGCCACCACACCCAGTCCAACTCCAGACTCTTTTAGTCTGTGGATAATGGTCTTCTCTCATAGCACCTCAGGAAAACATCTTTGAGAAATCTGAGTTACATTACATGTCGGTTGTTCTCCCTACTGTGGACATATCTCATACTACACAAAGTTGTCCTCCGTCTAATTCTGATTGTCTCCCTCTTTTCATGGTCTTCACCATTCACAAATGTCTCAACACCAAAGAATGGTATTATGCTTCTGCATATTATTTTCCTTTCTTCTGAAACTTTGTTTTCTTATACTGTCCTTCAAATATTCTATACAACAGTAACATAAGGTTATTTTTCATACTGCCTCACTCTGCTCCTATGCCCATATATGCTGTTTTTGTTCTTTTGCCTTTTTTAATACAGCTCACTTTATGCTTTTGAAAGATACTCTTAGTATAATATATTTCTTCTGTTAAAAACACTACCACCCAGTGAAAGGGAAAGTAAAACAGCAACATTATAGCATATACTTACACTGTTTCCCCTGGCAGGAATAACCTAAAAATATTTGTTTATATATTTGTCTTATTTTTCCACTTGTTTGCAAACTTATTAAGGGTAAAAAAAAAACCTTGAAAAATCCTCTGTTACTTTAGAATAAACCTAAATTTAGAAAAGTGGTATGGAATTGTTGAAGAAATAAATAAATTTAAATGAGTTGCCAAGAAATAAGAAAAAAATGTTCAACATCACTTATCATCACTAATCATACACAAGTCAGAATGACTATTTTTAAAAAATCAATAGATGTTGGTGAGGATGCAGAGAAAAAGGAACAGTTATACACTGTTAGTAAGAATGTAAATTAGCACAACCTCTATGAAAACAGTATAGAGGTTTCTTAAACACTAAAAGTAGAACTACCCTTTGATCTGGCAATCCCACTGCTGGGTATTTACTCATGGGAAAATAAAAACCTGTATTAAAAATACACCTGTGCTGTTATGTTTATGGCAACACTATTTACAATAGCAAAGTTATGGAGTAAACCTAAGTGTCCATCAGTGGATAATTAGATAAAATAAAATATGAGACACACACACACACACACACACACACACACACACACACACACACACACACACACATTCTAGAATACTATTCAGCCATAAAAAATAATGAAATCATGTCTTCTGCAACAACATAATGGAATTGAAGGCCATTATCCTACAAGAAATAATTTAGAAACTGAAGACCAAATGCTGCATGTTCTTACTTATTAGATGAAAATAAACAGTGTTTACACATGGACATGGAAAATGGAGTAAGAGACACTGAAGAGTCTATTCAGTGGGAGGGGAATGATGGTTGAAAAATTGTCTATTGGATACAATATTTACTAGTTGTATGAAGGATACACTAAAAGCCCATACTTCACCACTACATAGTACATCAATTACTATGATTTGGCTATGTGTTTCCATCAGAATCTCAATTCAAATTCTAATCCTCATTGTTGAAGGAAGAGTCTGGTGGGAGGTGATTGAATCATGGGGGCAGACCTCCCCCTTACTCTTCTTGTGATAATGAATGAGTTCTCATGATATCTGACTGTTTAAAAGTGTATAGAAACTCCCCCTTCTCTCTCTATTCCTCCTGCTCCCACCATGTAAGATGTGCTTCTACTGTGATTGTAAGTTTTCTGAGGCCTCCCCAGAAGCAGAAGCCTGTACAGACTGCAGAACCACAAGACAAATGTAGTTTCTTTATAAATTATGCAATCTCAGGTATGTCTTTATATTTATGGGAGAATGAATTAATATATCCATGTAATAAAACTATACTATAACCTCTAAATCTATAAAAATAAAATTTAAAAAATTATTTTATATTGTACCCAATCATTTCTCAATGGTATTTATTTGTGAAATAAAAAAGTATTATTAGATCGGTAGTATATACTTAAATTTTTTAAATTAAAAACTAGATAGAAATATAATGAAGAGATGTTTGTTTCTGGGTACAGTGCTATAACATAGACTGAATTTATTCTCCTACTTGAAACTAATAGAAATCTGGACAAAATATTTGAAACAATTATTTTTGCATATTGAAACAATAGTCTGCATAGGACACTAATTCCTGAGAGAGTGGAAATAAAAAAGATGAACTCTGTGAGTGACCACAACTTACTATATTGAGAGTATAAATGGTTCCTGACTTAGAATGTTTTTTATTTGCTTGTTTGTTCGTTTGATTGGTTGGTTTTGAGATAAAGTCTCAGTCTGTTACCCAGGCTGGCATACAGTGGCATGATAAGGCTCATTGCATCCTTGACTTCTTGGGCTCATGTGAACTTCCCATCTCAGCCTCCTGAGTAGCTGGGACTACAGGTGCACACCACCATGTCTGGCTAATTTTTTACAGTTTTATAAAAATAGATAGGGTCTCACTATGTTGTCCAGGCTGCTCTTGAACTCTGGGGCTCAAGTGATCCTCTCGTCTTGGCCTCCCAAAATGTGAGGATTCCAGGCATGAGCCACTGTGCCCAGCTGGAACTTATGATTTGACATAACAAATTTACAACTTTGCAGTGATGCAAAAACAATATGTATTTTCTAAACAATATTTCAAGTTTTGAATTTTGATTTCTTTTTCAGGCTGGTGATATTCAGTATGATACTTTCTTGCAATGTTTGGCAGTGGTGGCAGGATGCAGCTCCCAGTCAGCCATGTGATTACAAAGGTAAATAACTAACACTCTACAGACTCTAACGTGTACTGTGTTGCCATGGGATTTTACTCAACTGTAGGTTGATGTAAGCATTCTGTACCCTTTTAAGGTAAGCTAGGCTAAGCTAAAATGTTTAGTAGTTTAGGTGTATTAATTATATTTTTATGTTATATTTTCAACTTATGATGGTTTATAATGATGTAATTTTATTGGTAAGTGGAGAAGTATCTGTACATACACACCATAATTCAGGGAAAGTAAATTGAGGCCAAGACTGGGACTAAGGTTAAGAGGTGAATGTAGGAATCCAAGGAGCATAGGCAGCAAAAGTCTTCAGAAAAGAGTACTAGTGATGATAAACTTGTACAGAGAGGTCTGCATTCAAGCAGAGGATTTCCTTGAGTCACTACTAATTTCAGACTAACCCATCTATTTGAGGAAACTACACTAGGTCATAGAAAGTTTCATATAAAATATTCAGAGTGAAAAAACCTAAGAGTTCACACAGGTCTGGAAATAATTTATAGGCACATCAGTAATAATTTTTTAAAAATGGTAATTAAGGGAGCACCAGGTAAAACACAGAAATATTTTGCCTCAGTAGTGGGACAAAATTAGCGCATGACTAAAAATTGTACCAGTGCCATGTAACAAACCTTAAAAGCAAGACTCAAGGAAATATTTTAAAATAATTTAACAATATTCCTGGACAAAGCTCAAGAATATTAATATGAATACAAAACATGTAGCATGAACAAGTTTAAAAAATTACAGTGTCTTGCACCCAATAAAATGTTACTAGAAATCCAAGAAAGCAAAAAAATGCAACTGTAATGAGGAGAAAAATTAATGGAAACAAATCTAAAAATGACAGAAATGAAAGAATTAGTAGATAAGTATATTAAACCAGCTATTATTAATATATTTCATTTCATCAAAACTGACAGAAAAGAGAAAATTAAACATCAACAAGAAAGGTATAATAAACAAAACTCCCAGAGCCAAAACTACAATGTCTCAAGTAAAAAATATTTTAAAAATAATCTATTATTGCAAGTTTTAAGCCAGGAGGTCTGAGAACATAATAGAAGATTAGAGATAAAATATGTGATTATTTCCATTCTAATCTATATTATTATTTTAAAATATTTTTAGCTGTATGCGACAAAAATATATTAACTAATTTGAAAACACATAGACTGTATTTACTATCTCTTTTTTGTCATTTTAAGTATCATAGATAATTTAAAAATTAATCATGAGAAATTGCCTTTTCTTTTCCTTTTAGACTTACAGTAATATTTAAATATTATTCCCCCAATATCTTCTATATCTGAAACTTGGTGGCATACTTTGCAGCCCATACCAAGAGACTGAGAAAACAGTCCTTTCCAATATTCATTACTAGGATGATAATACAATTTTATCTAACTTTACCTATTAGGATGCAAAAAAATGCCAGGAATCTAAAAAATAATTAGATACTATAAATTATGGCAAAATCTCTAACAGTTTAGCTTTGCAACTGTAGAAAAATATGCCAGTTCAGTTGCATTTAAAATGATTTTAGTTGATCATTAAAACTGAAATAATTTGTTGTCATTCCTATTGCACTTATGGTAAATGTTTGCTTTATCTAAAACCTAAATGGGTAAATTAGATGTTAAAATTTAATCATATTTTGTTATTTAGCCATAATTCCAAGAGTTCATCTTAGAAACTCAGGGATGAAATGAGATTCTTAGATCATTAAGTTGCCTCCTCCGTACTTATATATGTAATGTGTAAATTCCTTTACTTTCCTTGAGATGTTTTTTATTATAACAATGGGCAACAGGTGAAACATAAATATACCTTCTCATGGGTGTTTCTAACTCTGATGTGAAGAAAACATTAGGGAAACATAAACATGCTCTGATTAATATATTTAAGTGGAGCTTATTGTAAGTATATCCTGAAGATATGAGGACATAAAAATTAAAGCTTTCTCAAGAGGTTTGTTGAAAATTAGAAAATAATTTGCAGTCAATTAGAGGACATAACAGATTAGTAGATTAAAAGCAGTTCTGACTATGTAACAGTGAATTTTCTAGTTTTCTATACTTGAAATTATGACTGCAGGAAGCCATTCTCTTTTTATCTGCCAGATATTACCTAGATTCAGATTCTAGTTCCAGCATTTACTAATTGTGTAAACTTCATGAGGTTATTTGATCCATCTATACTTCAGTTACCATGTTTAGAAGAATAATAGGACTGAATTTATGGAGTTGTTTTCAGGTGTGTTGATTATCTATTGTTTTGCAACAAATTCCCACACGTTTAGCTGGTTAAAACAACATACAATTATTACAGTTCCTGTGAGTCAGGAGTCTAGGCACAATTTATCAAGATCTGCTCAGGGTTTCATAAGGCAATTGTTTTGGCTGCATTCCTTTTGGAGCTCAGAGTTCTCTTTGAGGCTGATGTGATTGTTAGCTTAATTCAGTGCCTTGTTTTTGTGTGAGTGAGGTTCCTATTTTCTTGCTGGCTACTATCCTGGAACTGCTCTCAGCTACAAGAGGCCTCCTATAATTCCTTGCCATGAAGCCTTCTTATAGGCCATCTCACAGGTCTTCTATTAATATGACAACTTACTTCTTCAAGACCAGCTGGAGAATATCTTATTCCTGTTTGCAAAATGGAATCTTATATAAGCTAAAATAGTCACAACAGTAATTTCCATATTCTTTACCATATTCTCTTGACTAGTAGCAAGTCATAGGTTCAGCCTTCATAAAAAGGAGATTATGTAAACATGTGACCTATTGGTGATCAGCTTAGCGTGTGTCCCACACACAAACATTAAATCAACAAATCCAGGTAAAACATTTATAACCCTGTTAGCAGAAGCACATCCCCAGTAATTGTAGCTTTCAGCTTTTACAGCTCTTTTTACCTAAGAAAATGTTCTAGTTTCTTTATGCCTCCTATTGCTTGATGAATTCAGTTGCTTCCACTGTTAGGCCACCTTACAAGTTTCCTTGTAGTATTTTCTCTTTATTTTTCTGCACCACTGATCACAGGCTCTGTCTTTATGCATCTAAATTGGCAAGTTAGTGATGTGATTATCTGGTTTTTGCATCCTCAGGAAGTCAAATGTCAATTTTACAACCTCCTGAAGGTGAAGAACTAGTTAGGTTCTTTGGTTGCTGGGTTTAGAAGAGTTAAACCTGTGACCACTCTCAAACAAGTGAGGGCATAAAGAAATTCCAGCTGATGTTGGCCTGCTCAGTTAGTGCAATAAGTTCTCAGTCATATATCAGTTACATAATACAGAAACCAGTACTAGCACCATTCTTATCAGATTTTATTGTAGTCAAGGTTGTACTGTGGGTGAGTCTTCCAGTGATTCTCCTCAGTGTTCTTTCATAAGTAGAATTACATCTCAGTCTCTCCTGAAATCCAATAGAATCACGTGTCATGTAATTATGTTTCAGTCAAAAATGGACCAGATATACCATGGTAGTCCCAGAAGATCATAATACCACATTTTTACTGTACCTTTTTTTATATTATGTGTGTTTGTGTGTGTGTGAGAGAGAGAGAGAGAGATAAGACAGGACCTTGCTCTTTTGCCCAGACTGGAGCTCCACAGTGAAATCATAGCTCACAGCAACCTTGAACTCCTGGGCTCCAGGCAACCTCCCACCTTGGTCTCCTGAGTAGCTGGGAGTACTCAGCATGCAGCCATGCTCGGGTAATTTTATTTTATTTTTTAATTTTTAGTAGAGACAAGATTTCACTCTTTCTCAGGCTGGTCTTGAACTCCTGGGCTCAAGTGATCTTCCTGGCTTGGCCTCCCAAAGTGCTGTCATTACAGGGGTGAGCCACCACACCCTGTTTCTTTCCTATATTTAGATATGTGTAGGTACAAAAATACATACCACTGTGTTACAATCACCTACAATGTCCAGTACAGTAATGTGCTGCATAGGATTGTAGCCGAGGAGCAACAGGCTATACCATATACCCTGGGTGTGTAGTAGGCTAATACTAGTAGACCAGCTAGTTCTGTGTAAGTATACTCTATAATGTTTGCGCGAGGACATTGCCTAAGGACACATTTCTGAGAATGTAGCCCCATTATTAAGCAACGCATGACCACACTGAAATATACATCTTGGCTTGTCTTTTTGTATAGTCACCTTATTAACTCATTAGCTTTTTTAAAATTATAAACCTTCCACAATAATGACTATATCCCAAATAACATCTCAAAATATTTTAGTACTATGTCAATAGTATTCTAGAATGTCTGTGCTTTATTCAAATTCACATATTAAAGTTCACTATACCTATATGATAGTATTGGAAGACTGGGCCTTTGGGATGTACTTAGGATAAATGAGGTCATAAATGTGGGGTTTTCATGATGGGATTAGTACCTTTATAAGAAAAGAAACCAGAGCTTGCTTTTTCTATGCTTTTCATATATTATTTTAATCAAATAACCTAAATATCCAAAAAGTTAACTAGATTGGGAAAGATATTAGCAGGTAAGTAAATGATAGTTTTCCATATTCCAGAGAGAAAGTTTCATATTGTTTAACAACTGAATAACCTTTATAAAATAATATATTGCTTTTAGTAAGTAGATTGAATTGCTAATTTGTGACTTTATTGTCAGTCTTGTAAAAATTGAGCAGTTGTTTTATATGTTTTAAAGAGCACTAGGGATTATCCTTTTAAGTTATCAATGTAAATCGTTTACATAGTGAATATTATAAAAATATTTATTCCACATTTATTTGCTGTGCCCAATAACAATTCCATAATTACACCTTTATCAGCATAATTCAACATAGTAATTTGTTCATACTAAGTGTTGGTCATTATTAAGGATATTTTCTTCCCAGACATATCCTCTTTTTTGACCCCTGTAACAGGTAGAAAGAGGATTATACATCAACTTCAGTGCTTATATTTCAAATTTTTCTGGGATCATAGCCACTGACTGATTATAAAAGGACAATTTTGTACAGAAGAGAATTCCAAAGTAGCATTCATTTATTACAGTTTATTGACTGCTCATGGGCAATAGCCTCTAATCGTCTACTATCTGGATCATTCCTACTAGTTATATATTGAACATAAATATTTATTCATGGTAATAAGCAGCTAGGAAGCTGTGCTATAGGCTACATTTTCATTTTATATATTCAGGTACTCTGAGTTGCATAACTTTTTCACAATTTTTAAAAATTTTAGCCTGGTATTCTAGGATTTCAGAGTACACTATTCTGATTCCATCTCTGTTAATGTAACAAAAATCTCTCCCTGAGTGAATACCCAGGATTATTTTAATGTTTGAGTTTTAGATTAGTAGCCAAATATGTTAAGATTATAATCAGGCCAAATATATAAAGCCACATTATGGAATTACACATTATGGAATTCCTGTCTGCAACTTGATTTCTGAAGTAAAAAATCTTCCAGTGCTTCTCTTTGACTTAGGAGGATATTCTCACTTCTCATTACTTCTTTTCAGATATATTAGATAAAACTTGTTAATGGTCCTCAGGCCAGTAAGATGGCACCTAGATTTCATTTCCTGTAATTGTCTGGTCAATGCATTTTAAATCTCCATAATTTTTTTCCAATAAATCATGTTAACTCAGAACCTCTTCAAAGCATTTTAATCATAGCACTTCTTTCTTTAGATGTAGGCAGATCATACCCACGTTATCTACATACATCTTAGTCTGACAGGACTATAGAAATTTTGATAATTCCTATATCTATATCATGGGGCTTTAAATGGTGGATTATTTCCATGTACAGCTATTTTTATTGACCAAATAACTCAGACATTGTATACCATTTGTGCATGATTATTTTAATACTTCAGAGAGCATGACCAAGCAGCATGTGCTTAGACCCTTAATGCAAACTTCCTTTTTGTTAAATTATTTTGTACCCTCTTTGTCTTTAAAAATTATTTATTAATTTTATCCATAAACAATTTACCTTTTAATTTTAATCTAACAAAAAATCAAATGTTGGACTTACTGCATATACTATGGAATAAATTAAATCTCTAAGGGAGTTAGAATTGTGTTCTTAGTACATATCTTCCTGAAAATAACAGTTCAATTTAATAAGGGAGGTTTGTTGAACAGGGACTTCCCTATGAGAAAGCATTTTAGACATTACCCTGGACAGCTGACCACAAAGTGATATGATAAATCAGCACATCTAGGGGCCCTGTTATGGACTGAATATTTGTGCTCTATTCAGCTTCACATTTTGAAGTTCTATTTACCTGTATGATAGTATTTGGAAATTGGTCTTTGGAGATGTAATCAGGATAAGATGAGGTGATAAATATAGGGCCTTCATGATAGGATTAGTATCTTTATAAGAAAAGAAACCAGAGCTTGCTTTTACTTCCTATGCTTTTCATATATTAATGTAATCAATAGCTGCAATTCTCTGAGTTAAGTAAAATTTGGGTCTCCCTTTTCCAGATAAAAGAACTGTGGAGTTTAATTACTTGTACCAAGTAACAGCTCTGTAAGATCAGGGACTAATATACAAGAAATCTGACTATAGAAGCTAAAAATGAACATGAACAATATTTTATAATAAATACTCTATATTAATTTTTCCTCAGATATGCTGTGTACTATGAAATTCTACTTTCTTCTTGGGCCTGGAACCCATTATCCACTTTATTTATGCATTACTGTGAAAGCTTTATATTAGGATTCGTTACATGGAATTCAATTCAATTATTGGTTTCTTTTTCCAGTTCTTCATAGCTTGAGAGCCCTAAAATCTCCTCATTACAGTGCAATATGAAGTAAAAAAATTATTTTTTAAAAATAATATTTATTACTGGTTTTGCAGATATAAATATTGTCTTGAAAAATAACAATTTGAAAATCTCAATAATCACTTTGGCTCTTTTTATATTCAGTTTAAAGTCCAGTCTCTTCACTTTTTGGTACACTCTGCTCTCTATGGCACAATGTTATTTACCAAAATTACTTTGCTTTACCCTGGACACAATGATATTTTGGTTTCTTATAAAAATCCATCTGATAATGAAGATACATTTCAAAACAAAGTGGACTTATTTAATTGTCTCTATGTATTGAATTACATTTTACATCAAGTAATCTATTCTTCAGTATAATACTAATGCTATTTCATCACAGGTTCTCAGTCATCTGAAGTAATCTATCAATAAGATAATTTTGTATAAGTATTTTCTATTATTGCTTTTTGAGCTGTAGATGAAAAGAAAAAATATATATTTTGCCTGAATTACAAGGTATAGTTAGGTGAAACAAAAAGTGAGCAAATGCAAAGTCAACCTATCAAATATTTAGAGGAATACAAATGGAGGAAGCCTGAACCATACAAAAAATACATTTATTTGATTTGATGAAATAAAATATTGAAAATAATCTAAGTTCTTTGATCCCCAAGAATAGTTCATGCCTATATCAGTTGAGCAAAATTATCATTTTACAATTATCTGGTATAATGGTTGCTCATAATGTATCTTATATGTCAAATAAAAGCTCCCAATATGAATGGAGAAAATCATTTAAATACCACATAATAGATATCCAATAGCTGTTTATATTTCCAACTGTTTAATTTTAGTTTCAACAGGAGTCTAATAATGCAAATCTCCCAAATCTGTAACAGAAAATTTAGCAGCATCAAGATTATAAGGTTTCTTTGATTACTTTTCTCCTTTGATTTTTTTCCTGTGCTGGCTACCTGATTAGCTAGTGACAGATATAATTAGATATAAATTTTCTAAAATTCTAAATTATGAAATATAGTAATATTTTTTCAAATAAATGTGATTTTAAACTAACTCATTCCTGCTAAATTTTCTTATTTTCTAATTATTCAAAAAGATAACCTTTAATAAATTAATATAAACCTCACGTTGTACTCCAAAAATATATTTAAAAAGAAATATTTAAAAATAAAAACAAGTTAGCACATTAATTAAAAAGATAGCCTTACCCACCATACACAAGTATTTTACATTCTAGGAGGACTGTTTTGAATAACCACTACTGTATTCACCATTTAATTTTAAGTTAAATGCCTCAATAGTATATTTAGCTATGGCAATAAATACTTGAGTTATTCTGATTGAATAAAGCTTAGACAGAAATATGTCAATATTTTAAAAGTAGAACTCCTAACATAAATGGAAAGTTATTTCAACCTGTCCATAAGTTTTAAGAATTCTAAGGAGAGTTACAGACCTCTGATAAGAATGAATGAGGATTAAGGGTGACAGTGATGATTTTGATTGCTTTTCTCCAGCTTACTGAACAAACAGAATTAAGAAATACTACAGAGATATATAGGCAACTATGTTTAGCTGAAATAGGATTGCTGTGATAACAGAAAATTAGCACAGAACATCTATTGAAAGCAAAGGAAAACAAAACCTCCACAAAAAAGGAGAATAATATACAATTTGAAGATAGTCCTGATTTGGAAGGAACATTAGTATTTAACTAAAGATAAATCATTAAGTTCAATAATGTGCAGTGACAGAAACAGGTTAGTTGTTCTATAAATGCTCATGTTTTCTTGGAAATATATTACATGATTTTCCTTAGAAATAATCTTGATAAAGTATTAGGTATTCAATCAGTAAAGTATTTTGTCAATAAGACCTTTTTTGCATCAGGAAGACCATATCTTATTTTACGTGCTGCTTTAAAATGCAGGAATGAAATAGAAATGACAAATAGAAAAAGAATGTGTAGTTGTGGCATCGTGACTACAAATTGGATGAGTAATTGGTATGGAGATAAGGAGGAATTAAGGCCGTGAACAAAGACTGAGACAATAATTTGAGATACGGATGAAAACACATTTGTTCAACCTATTAGCTAAATAATATCTTGGAATTTTCTCTCTCCTGCCATTTATCCTGCTAGTATGTCCCTGATCAGTTTAAATGACCTGGTGTACATGAATCTACATGGCTTTTCATTCTTTTCCACTGCCATCACTTTGTGGAAAGAAACTCTACAGGAGAGGGTTATAACAAGTTATGAACAAGTTAGGAGAATACATCAATATTGAAATGGTTTTGGTTAGTATAACAGAATACTCTGTGTTATGTTATACATGATAGAATACTATTATTAATGTTGCTGAGTAAAGCACTTTAAGCTCCAGCATTTGCCAAAGGACTGAGAGGATTTTACAAATTAAATTTGAATTAATGGTATCATGGCAGGAGCCTGTAAAGGAATCACGAGAATTGGTTATTTCATATACTAAAAATTTGACATTAGGGCAGTCATTCAAACTTATTGGACATTCACCTGTAGGGTTTTGTCTTTACTTCTTTCATTTTCCTAATTAGATTACATTGCTCATTATATTAACATGGTTTTGAGAATATTAAATATGTTTGTTTTTCAAGATAGTTTGTGTATCTGTGATACCACATATACATTAGGATACTTATAATAAAATAGAAGATAAGTTTTGATGAGGATATGGCAAAAATGAAATCTTTATACATTATATTGGGGATGTAAAATGATGTAGCTGCTTTAACAGTCTTCAAAAAATTAAACTTAGAGTTACAATATTACCTAGCAACTCCACTGTTAGGCATATATCTTTCTTATTCTATGTTGTTATAGCAGAATACTATATACTAGGTAATTTATAAAGAAAATAAAATCATCCCACGATGAAAGGCAGAAGGGCAAGAGGGCTCAAGAAAGAGCAAGGGAGAAAGACAGGGCCAAACTTGCTTTTATAACAAACCCGCTTTTGTGATAATGAACTCACAATAACAGCATTAATTTATTCACGAGGACAGAGCCACCATGACCTATATGCCTGCCATTAGATCCTACTTCTTAACACTATTGCACTGGGGATTAAGATTCCAACATAAAAACTTTGAGGGACACATTCAAATCATAGCAATACTCAAGATAATTGAAAACATATGCAAATACAAAACATTTTCATGAATAATCATAACCACATTGTTCATAATAGCCTAAAGTGGAAATAGACTGAATATCTGTTAATTGATACACAGTAAACAGAATATGACATATCCCCACAAAGGAGTAATATTAAACTAAAAAAATGAATGAAATACTGATACATGTTACAACATAGATGAACCTTGAAATCATTATGCTAAATGAAAGAAGATACATACAACAAGCTAATCATTTTATGATTGTATTTTTAAGAAGTGTCCAAAATAGATAAATTCATAGAAACAGAAAGTAGGTTGGTGATTATATGGAGGGCAGGATGGGAAAATGAGGTGTGACCTCTAATGGATATCTGGTTTCTTTCTGGGTTAATGAAGATATTCTGGAGTTAGAGTGATTATTGCAAAACTTTGTGAATATACTAAAATATACTAAATTGGATACTTTAAAAGGTGAATTTGTTGTTATGTGAATTAATCTCACTAAGAATAATAAAATTCAATAAATTATAGGTTGATTTAAGGTTAAATATAAAAATAATTCAGGTTCTACATTTTTAAAGTTGTATTTATGAATTTTGACTAGAAAAGTGAACTTAGAAAAACAAATTCATTATTTCTTAACCTTTCTTTTAATCACTTTGATTATATTAGAGTCATAATGCTTTGTTAATTAAAAGAGAGTGTGTGTAAATAAAAAGTAATTTCAAATGTGGAAGAAGATACAACTGACAAAGGGTTTATATTCAGAATACACTAAAGCTCACTCAAATCAATAAGAATAAACTAAGAATCTTATTTAAAATTGTTAAACAGACTTGAACAGGAATTCTCAAAAAGAATATTCAAATGTTAGATATATTTTAAAATGGTCAATCACAATAGAAAATGCTAATTTATCCTTAGCAAGTTAAAATGAAAACTATGTATTATTGCATACAAATCAGAATAAATAGAATTTTAAGAATAGTACTAACAGTTATTGGCACCAATGTAAGGTATTAATATATCCAACATATTGCTGATGGAAGTTCAAATTTGTATATTGTCATGGAAAGCTCTTAGGCATTGTCCACTAAAAATAGACCTATGAATATCCTGTAACCTAGCAATTCTACTCCTAAGTATCAACCAGCAAAATGCAAAATGCCTGTGTGTATACAAGAAGCTTCACTGCATTGTTCTTTTAGCCCAAAGTCCATCAATTGTAGATTGATGAGTAGATCAATGAATAGATTATATTAGATTTTCATTAACAATAAAAATAAATGAATAGCATGTAAAAATAAAATTTAATTTTATCTATATAATATAACAACACACAACATTATTTAATTAAAAATAACATGCAAACCTAATACATGGTATAAAAAGTCATGATTTTGATTAAGTTTAGGAAGACAAAAACATTTATTTATTAGAAGAGAACATAGGAACTTCTAACATGCTGGTAATGTCCTATATTTTGAGTTACATATGATCATACAATCACTGAACAGACTCAGTGTTATTTCTGCTTTCTTTTGTGTATTGTGCTTCCATGCAAGTATTAGTTAAAATTCAAGTTAACAACTTATATATATGTGTGATCTCATGTACATAAGTACTTCTGTACAAAATCGTATCTATACATTATTTATAAAATACCTTATATTTAAAATAGTCTGTGTTCATAGCTGATAAATACATTACATGTATATTATATAACAAATATAGCATCTATAAATACCAAGGAAATGTTCCAATTGAATGAAACACAACCTTTAGCAGTGCATATTTCTGGGTATTGGCCTGGGATGGAAGAGACAAGCGGGGACACTCAGTATCTACTTCTGAAAAGTTAAAATTCTAGTCTACTGAGATCACTCATGTACTGCGTATATGAATTTTAATGCCAAATGATAAGCAACATTAAATACATTTTTTTCTCATTAATGTTTTCAGAATTATAAAATTTAAATTATCTCAGTATAGCGTGGTACCATTATTGAGGAAATGCTCGGTGGTAAAAATTAGTCACCTGTGTCAAGGCATTTTCAGACAGGGAACAATATTCAAGTGATAAAGTAAAATCTTGGCAATAATTTCTATCCCTATATGCTACACTTTCTTAAATCTGCAAATCTTAAAATCTCAGCAAGTTTTTAAGGTATTCAGGACAGTGGCGTTATGTGGAAGCATTTCTCTCATAAATCTGTTTTAAAATTTTACAATTCAATATTTTATGATCTTATGCCAAATCTATATGGCAGATACTTTCTACATTTCATTCTTTTTGACAGCAATGGCCTTTTATACTTGTTTTCAAAAGTAAAATGTAACTATACCAGGAAGTTAAAAAGTGTATTATTTAGTGAAATTCTGGTTATTTTTCTACTCAGTATAGTAATGCCAATGCTTAATATCCTCCTTGACAATATTCTGTAATTATTGAAGTTTCCCACCCCTGTAAAGAAAAGGAATACCATTCTTTAACATATATATTTATTAATGTTCCAGTCAATTTTATTTAAAGCAACATGAATAAAAATAATTTTTGGAAGTCTCAAGTGATAAATTTAGAAGCAAGATTGAAGGAGGAAAAAGGTATTTATTTTGATTGGATACAGCATGTTTCTAAGATTTGTCTGTAAAATAATTGGAATAATAGGAAAAAATCCATCAAGTCTGTCAAAATGACTGCTAATTTTGAAAAAAATGAGGATGGATAGGCAACATTTATATAAAATCTATTATTTAAGCAACAATGGTGAACAAAGTGGTAAAATGGCTATGGTTAGAGATCAGGTTAACTGGATTTCTTCTAAATAAATTACTGTTTTCTAGTTCTTGCATATTGCCAAGCATAAAAGTTCACCTAGTTTATTAAATAAATATTCACTGAACACATACTGTATTCTAGATACAAAATAAAGAGTTGTAAAAATAAGATGTATAATGTTGCTTGTCTGCTTGTATTATGAGAAAATGATTGTGAAACTAAGTTTCTATGAAATTTCAAAAAATCTAGAAACACTATTATAATTCAATCTGAGTGTAGACTACAAGTTCTCTTGAGAAAAGAAAATCTAAGTTGATCATATAATTTCAATGTATTTTTCTGTTTAGGGAATATCACATTTTATGCTGCTCTGGCTATTTTATTTTCTACTTTATTTTTCTTTCTGTAAATATTTTCTTGTGTTCACTTCTGTTATTCACTCTAAAGCCCCATTTTAGTATATGGCCAGAATGATTACATGCTTCTCTCATCCCACTGCAAACACTCTTCACAATACGACTCCTGCAATCAAGAGATGGAATTTTATCTCAACCTCTCAAATTTATTATGTATTGTTTTGTTTTATTTTTAACTGATACATAATAATTATATATATGTATGGGGTAGAATGTGATGTTTTGATACATTTAGGTATTGAGGAATGACCAAACCAGGCTAAGTTTAATCTGTACCATGCAAATTGGTTTGGCCATAGTGACTTTAGCCAGGGTGAAACAGAAGAGGCTTTCAAAGTGGTTACTCATTACTGCTTGCTCAGTCTTACTGTTGACAACCTCAGACTATCATGTAATGAAGCCCCAGTCAGCCTCATGGAAGATGAGAGACATGGAAAGTCAGGCCCGACTGAGCTAAGCTTCCCGCTTATTAAAAGAGAGACTGGTCCCCTGTTAACCTACAAGCTGACTACAGTCCCATGAGTTATCCCACATGAGAGCAGAGAGGAATTATGCAGCCACTCAAAGAATCATGAGGAATTATATATTGTTCATGTTTTGGGCCATTAAATTTGGGGTGGATTTTATGCAGAAAAAAAAACAATACAATTACTTTGATTATTGCATGTATCATCAATTAGGGTTTTTCTTTTGCATTTGAAATAAATCAAACCTGAGCCAAACTCACTCAAGAAGTTAGGAAATATTTTACTTCACCTATGTCTGGAATCCAGAGACACAGTTTCAGGTGTTTATGTAAATTGATCAACTTTTCAAATGATACTGACGAAGATAACCTGATTTTTCTCTTTTCTCAATTCTGTACTCTGTCATTATATATTAACATTGAATTAAGTCATCGCCTATCTTAAAGTAGATGTATTTTTATATCCTAGGAAATTCTTCTTGGGTTTAATTGACCTGAAATTTACAAATTATCTTTAGCCTAGATTACATGTTATAATCCTTAGCTGTCTTACTGCCCCCATCTGATATATGATTACTCAGAGTGATAAAAAGTATTTTGCTGAATGAAGGGTGACTAAATTCTAGGTGTCAAAAATACCAGGTATGCACTATATGAAAAATTATTTAACTCCCTAATGAACTTTCCTCAGCATTATGATAATCTACATGGATATCTGATTTTTACTGTCGTTTTCTCCCAGTAGTCTTCCTAATTCCCCATACCAGGTTTAGGGCCTCAAGTTATATATTCCTGTTTCATGTTTTTTTGTTTAAATAAACTTAGTAGGTTTCTATTTTGTGCCATTGACAGTAAGCTCCATGAAGGCAAAGGCTATATTTTTCTTTCTTATTATTGTGACCTCAGTATCTAGCAATATGATTGCTAAATAAATCCTTGTTCAATGAATAAAAGGTAAATTTAACTGTTTCCAAATTCCAAGCTCTGTTGAACACAAGCAGTTTCCATTTAGGTTTATGTTTAGGGTTATTTCTTCAATTAATTTTTATTAAAAGATGTAAATTTAGTCTAGAAACATATGTCATGTTACTGTGGAGAAAAAAATATTGTTCTGAATCCAACACTGTCATTGGTATTCATTGGAATACTCTAATTTCCTATCAACTTCATATGACAATGTTAATATTTTAATGTTGCAATTCACATAATTTTGATGTGGCTTTGTGGTCAGAAAATATGGTGAGCATATTCATTTGTTGAAGCCTGGTCTACAATTTAATATTATTTGGTGATGGAGCCTTTGGAAGGTTATTAGAGTAAGATTAGGTCATGAGGGTGGGGCTTTCATGGTGAAATCAATGCCCTTGTAAAAGAGGAGGAGACACAAGATCTCTATCTCTCATTCCCAGTGTAGACACCAAGGGAAGACTATGGTAGAAAATAATGAGAAGATAGCCATCTACAAACCAGGAAGAGGGCCCTCACCAGAAATGGAAACTCATTGAGGGGAGCTGAATAGATAGCCACCTTGATCGTGAATGTCCCAGACTCCCTCCAAAACTGTGATAAATAAGTGCTTTCTGTTTAAGCCATACAGTTTTCCTGGTATTTTGTCATAGCTGCTAGAACTGGCTAAGACAGCATTTCAATCTAATCATGATAATATTGTCATGTACAAGGTAAATTGTTTATATAATTGTTACACTAGTTTTGGTAATGACTAATGCCACTCCTCAAACTGTATATAATTGCAAGTAATACTAACTTCTTGTGTTTCAAAATTGTTCCCTCTACAGTTTTTTTTTCCTATGTATACGCTGAAATTTGGAGTTCTTAATTTCAATGGATTTTTTTTTGTCATTTGTTTATTTTAATACATTATAACAATTTTATTTAGGGGATTAATAGAGTAAGCTCTGCTATATTTATTCAGGAATTTAAATACATGTAATTTTTTTCAATGATTATAGTAATAACAATAGGTGATTTTTTCCAGATATCTGTTTGCCCTCATGTATTAATGTTTACACCTAAGCTTTTTTTTGAGAGCCTGTGAAAGTGTTCCTTCCAAAAACCTCTATACTTCAGACCGCTCTGAATGTCCTTCCCTGAATCTATAAGCTTCAGGGAATTTCATTATTATAATACTTTTATACTCTATTGAAATGATCTATATACAGATTCTCTTCATCCAGTAGTGTATAAGCTCCTTGATGAGTGAGGCAAAATATTGTTGAACTTTTTATTTCTAATTATTAACACAGGATCTTTAATGTAGTAGATGTTTAAGGAACACTTTAAACTTGATCAGCTTTAGATATTAGATAATAATTTCTAATTTATAATATAAAAATAATTTAAAATCTCAGTAGAATACGGGTTATATAGAGATACAGATATACATTCTTTATGTGAATATAAAGGCCAAATATTCTTCTGTTATAAGAAGAGAGTAAAACATGTCAATGCTGTTGTGAGCCCACTTGATAACATGTACTTTTTATATAAAACTAAGTTGAGTGTTTTTAAGCTTATCCTTGACCAAGAGCCAGATTGAAGGGAAATGTAATATTTAACTGAAGACATGGTCTTATTTAAATCTAAGGGCCATTATTTTATATATTCTTTTAAAACTTTAAACCAAAAGTCCTATAATGTATCAAGATCTTAAAAATATACCTATAGGGTCTTGATAATTTTCACCATCAAAACTTCTGCCGAGTAGATTTTGAATTAAATATGTAATACTATTTTATAAATTAGAACATTTAAAGCATTTGAAAATATTAAAAATGTTAAAAATAATTTCAAAGTCAGTAGGACAACCCTTGCCAGATTTTTCCCTCCTGCAATGCACCATCAGTCTGGAAAATTGAAAAAAGTCAAGGTTTGCTAAATAACTGCTGCAGATCACAATTCTTAATTAAGTCATGCTTTTGGAGTTACAAACTTTAATATACTTTTTCATGGCATTTTATATTTTACAATAGCTGCTCCTCTCAGAATATATATCCTTTGACAACATTGGGTATATTAGTCACTAATAAATAGCTTCATGTTTGGAAAAAGTAAAAAAGTTCTAAGAAAAATCTCCACTTACTCTACAACAAAGAGTTACATCAGAGAGCAGGTTAATACTCATAATAAGCTTATAGTTCTATTAGGTATATTTCTTATGTGTCTTGAAATATAATTGTGCTTCTGCATCAGTAGAATTGTATGCTAGAAACTTTGTTATGGACTCAAAAAGGAACCCCATTAATCACAAAAGGAGTTCCACAGGTAAAGCTAGCATATTGCAATATAACCCTGTCTACAGCACCAGAAATGTGTCTTGAGAGCTCCATTAAGTGCACAGGAATGCAGCAATGACACAATTTAATGCCAAATGCTGCAGAAAAGTACCACTAGCTTTTCCAAGGGACTGAAACTGGGTGGCCCAGATTTAAACTGTGGTTTTACTTTGACTTTTGGTTCTCTTTCCATCTAGTGGGTCTGGAAGTTGAAAATAGATGTCTGTATTATTATATATTCTGAGATTCTTATAGAGATTGAACTAGAGAAGAAAAATCCTTCATCTTCAGTCCCTGCAAAGCCCTCATTGACTTAAGAGGAATTTGTCAATGTAAAGGGATTGGTTTATTACTGCTTCAAACCCCTCATGCATCACAAAGGGATTTGCTAAATACTTTCTTAGGGACTGCCTGTGTGTTGCCAAGGGGCTTCAGAAAGCCACTGAAACTTTTGGTGATTGAAATGTACAGTCCTGCTGCAATTAATTAACATAATTGGAATCAGGATTGGATGTTTTTATAGGAGCTGATTATGTGCAGTTTCAAAAGTATCATTTCTTTAGCCTGTCTTATCCTTGAGGGCATAAGAACACTTAAAAAGGGCTTTAAATATGATGGCTGCTCAGTAGGTGAGCAAATCTTTGGTGAGAGGTGCATTAGCTATAATTTATAAAGTGTAGTTGGTGGCATTTAACATTCTAATTATATGTAATAGTAAAATATGTTAAGTGGTAATATACTGTGTGTGCTATCTGCCTTTTAAAAAAGTTTCAATCCATTTATACTACTGTGATCTATTGGAGAAGCACAGATTCTTCTTCATGGTATATTAACCATATGAAATATTAGGGTAATTGAAGTCTAAATCCATATAATTGTAAATCTGTTTATTGAAAAAAATTATTGATAAGCCTGGCATGAACAAAGAGCTAAATATCACAGGTAGCCACAGATCAGCAAGTAATATAAATTTTAAAATTCAACAATTTAAGTTTCAAATTAGAAGTTTTGGCATTAATGTTTTCATAAAATTATTTTGTGTTAAAGATCTTGCAATACCTAACTCCATTAAGATTTTGAGTATTATTTTTTAATTGGCAATCTATAATTCATCTTAATGTGAGTTTGATTATTAATTACAAGTAGATACAATAACTGTAAAAATTAAAATTCTGCTATGACCTAATGTTTATTTTTCCTCCCCACAACATGCTTAACATTGTAAATTTTTGAAAATAGCCCATAAATAAATCTTTCTAGCCTAGCTTCCAACAATTGTATTTTCTAATAATATCACTTTATTAAAAAGGTGAATAGATGATTAAAATAAATGAAATCATTGGACTTCATTTAGATTAACACTATAATCTATGAGTAGATGAATGCTTACTTATGAAACAGGATGTTAAAACAGGTGAATAATTTAGAATCATAGACAACTATGAGAATTACAGAAAGTATTTTAGGGTTTTTTTAAAAAAATAGAAAGAGTAAATCAAGTCAAAGCACTCAGTCCTGGGCTTTCTCGTCATTCTTCCCCTCACACAGATACTATATAGCAAAATTTAGCTTTATTTCCGCAACTTAAATGCCACATTCAGTGAAACAAAATTTGATTTGTCCATCCAAATGTATTTTTGTCTATTATTCCTCTAGTATGCTGCCATTGAAGCAAAATCATATATGGCTCATTTCATCCTAACACGTAAAATATTAAATAACCTGTTTTTAATAAACTATGTATGCTTACATTCTCTCTCTGCATTTAAAAAGATTGGCTATTAGAACAAATCCTAGAACCATGCTACTTCTTTTCAAATCCTATCTGTCCCTTATCATTACACAGTGAAGAAAAATAATTGTCCCCTGTTATTACTGGTACTTGAATTTAAAGGTTTTAGAAGCAGAGAACAGTACAAAAGCTCATACAAGGAGAGTTGAATTTGAATTCTGGCTCTGATTCTCACTACTTGTGTGAGTTGGAAAAATATCACTTGCCATCACTAATAGTTTCTTCATATGGAAAGTTGAAGAAATATAAACCTACCAAAGTTGTTGTAAAAAAAATCAGTGAGGCATAGTACACAGACATCATTAAATAAATGGTAAGTACTACTGTCTTCTCTATGTTTCTGTATGTATTGAGGATGAAAATAAGGGAGCAAGACGATGAAAAGGAGTTTTAAGTAACATTGGGTAGACAAAAATGCAAGGCTCTTAATGGTCAATAATCATTTAACACATATCTTTTGTTTGTATATTATGGTCAGGCACAGAGTTGATCATTAGAGAATGCACCATTGGACATTGCCTGTTACTCCAGTTTATCTCATTGAGTGTTTTCTTGGAGTAGTGGAAGGGAGGAAGGGAGGGAGGGAGGAAGGAAGGGAGGGAGGGAGGGAAGGAAGGAGGGAAGGAAGGAAAATGAAAGGACAGCTTTTCATTACTTTCAGAAGCAGTCTGGAAAAGACAAAAAGAATAGTGCTATCCCATCAATATGGATTTTAGATAAACTTGTCAGGCCTGACAAGTTTATCTAAAATCCATATTGATGGGATAGGCAAATCATTAATTTGCCTGTTAAGTTTATCAAATTAATTGACTATCAAATTAATTAATTATCAAATTAATTGACTTTCTCATAAATAGAGCTTTAGTAAAGGTTTAGGATTACATTTAAAATTATAACGTTTTGTTTTTATATAAATTTTAGCTGCCTAAAAATATGTCAGAAAAATTTAGTAACATAATAAAAAGTAATAATTGATCTTTCTCTGGTAAATCATAACATATTATATTACTAATAAGTTTATTTGTGTTTATTTATATACACATAAACTTATCAGTATATATATTTTTGGAAATAAGTTGAAAGACTATTTCAACACGAAGAAAGGAGTATATTTAACATAAACATATTTAAAAATAAAAGCATTTTGAAAAATATATATATATTCTTGCTTTGTATATTTTAGAGGGTTTAGGATCAATTCCAAAAAATGGTAAGTCAGCTTGTCAGCAAAGAAGAGATACTGGAGACGTGAGATATTAAAAAGAACGACTCTGCTTCTTAAAACCCTATGCTTTATTTCTGAATCAATATTCTTGGCTGACTCAGAAAAGGTGTTAAAACAATCCATACGAGGATCACGTTTCTGAAGTGGAATATTTCAAACATGTGTGCTGGAACTTTTCACAGCATTTACCATTTCCTTGATTTACTCTCCAAAATTGATATAACAGTTGCAGAAAACGTCTTAGGGAATACACTGAGTGTGAAAAAATGCTTCGCTAGCTGGAAATATTCTGAAACCTTGTCTTTTTTGTGGAGTAATAGAACACACACATCTTTTGGTGCTCAGATAAATATGCCCTGAGCCAAGTGTGTCTTTGCCTGAAATCAGATACCTGAGAATTTAACACATTTCTAATTAATTGACTTCCTTGTAAATAGAGATTCAGTATAGGTTTAGGATTGCATTTGAAATTATGGGCTTTTAAAAATTTTGTTTAAATTTAATTACTTGAAAATATGTTCAAACATTTTGATTCTAACCATTTTGAAACCCCATAATACTAGAAATATCACTTATATGAGTATCCTAGAATTATGCATACATTTTATTCATATGTGATTGACTTGAAGAATCACATCAACCAACTTTTGCATCCTAAAAGTGAGAAGCAGAAGTTAGAACACTTGCCATATCTTTCATTATGTTTTCATTTCAAAAAATTACCAGAAAAAAGTCAAGCAAAGATTAAATAAAGACAAAATCTGGCATATAAGTCAGTAAGTGGAAAAGTCTAAAAGAAATTTGTAAGAAAAAAAAAATTTAGAGCTTTGAGTAGAAACAGTATAAGTGCGGCAAAAAGTAATGGGCTCTTTCTTATAATTCTTATGTTGAAATTCTTGATAATATAAGTCCTCATGGGCATAGGGAGAAATGCTCTTTCTTCAGCAGGATATATTTAAAAAGAGGAAATAAAGAAGGGAATGGAAGAGGAAAAAAAAAAGGCCTTAGGAGCCTCAGATAGAACTTTCAGGCATTTAACTTTAGAATATAGAAAATAATAAGAAAAAAAATGGAAAGTTAGAAAAGTAAAATCAGAAATTAAGTGATAAGAAAACTGGATAACTATAGCATTGATAAGTAACACTGTTTTATTTCATTAAGATATATTGAATTCATAAATTTCTGGCAGCTCTAATCAGCGCAGAAAAAAGTTAAAGAAATTTGGAATGAAAGCAATTATAACTATCATGGGAACAATTAAAAATATGAGAATGCTATGAACAATACTCTGCTAGTAAATATGCTAGATTAAAAATGTGGCTGAAAAGCATAAATCTTAGGAGCATTCTAATGTTTAAACCAACAAAGCAAATTAAAATACAGTGAAATATTTTCACTGAAAAGGCACCACATTCAAGATGTTCTATGAAAATTAACGCATACAATAACCTAAAAACAGTGGTTCCCCCAGGCTTATAGATTACTATGATTGCAGACTTTTATAAACTATTCAGTACTTTTTAAATATTCTATAATAAACATAGCCTACTTTAATAATCATGAAGATAGCTTATTAAGGATTATTTCTATCTTTGAAAGTTGGAAAGTAACATACTTAGGTAAGTTAATGATTACAGCTATTAATGCAACCAAAGTTAAATGCTATTAGGTAAAATACAAGATATTTGTATGCAGGTTATATAGTTAGCTTTTATAAAGGCATTTATATGAAATGTACTATTTGCAGCAGGTGTTAAATCAAATATAATTTATACCAATTCATAAATTCAGTCTTTACATGATCAGAAAAATAATCATTTTATAAAGCAATCAATTGAATTATAGGCTTAAATAAGAATTTCTCAATGGCAAAATCAGATGTATCTGACAAACTGTTTCCAAAAATACATACTTAGAGCACACATTGTTTAAAACACAAAACTTCCATTATGATTCAAGAGAGACAAGCATTTAAGGACATTCTTATCCTCTTGTCTTTTTGAATCATTATTCACTGGAATAATCATTATTAGGAAATATGCCTGATTCATTTTCTTCACATGCTTACTATATGAGGCCTGATATATCACAGCAATTACTGTCAAGAGAATTACTATTAAAAGAATCATTTTCTCTGTACTTAAAGTGTTTTCACTTAAAACAAAATGAATAAAAGTAGTCTTGAGGTGCCTATTATGGAATGATCTGCTCCTAAATAGCCTCACAAACTCTCTCTCCTACTTTCTGATCTTCAGATTTCACTGATCAAATGTCATTTTCTCAAAAGGACTTTATTTTTTTTTACCACTATTGTTAAATTGTATTGCTGTTCACAATTATTCATTCCCCCCAGGAAGGTTATACATTCTTGTCCAGTTGACTTTAGGTTTGGCATGTGACTTGCTTTCTCCAATAATATGTGACACAAAGGCACTTGTATTCTTCTATGCATAAGCCTTAAGCATCTTCACATTGTTGCTGACTTCACATTTTCCCTTTGCTAGGATGCCTTCTAATATTCTGAATAAAAGCTGTCCTGTCGACCTGAACCCTAGAAGGAAGAGAGCATGGAAAACTGCCATGTTTGACCTATGATTGATGTATAATATTAGCCATAATCAAATATTTATTGTTTTAAACCTCTGAGATTTGGGATTTGATTGTTACAGTATAAACTAGCTTATTTTCAGGGATTATTACCTCATATAAAACATATTTTTATATATTCATTGTCTTTCTTCATCCATGGGAATCTAAGTTCCATATTTTCATTTATGAATCCCTAGTGCCTAGTTCAGTTATTACAGTAATTATTATTCAGATGGAAGGTGCATGGGAGGAGGAAGAGCATCTCAAGCTAAGGTGGAAATTCTCCCAAAATGCCGAAGAAGAGATACAAGCTGCTGAATTAAATCAACTTCAATTAATTTTTTTAGCTGGAGGGAAAATAAATGAATCTAAATGAGAAAGACAGGAAATTGGAAGACTAGGTTACTGCACTTATCTGTGTACTCTTGATCCAATCAGGAGAGAGAAACTGTATAATAATTTGAACAGGGCATGTTTAATATATAGAAACATTAAAATTACATAGGGTTGGAATAATGAAGCATAGGATAGTAACAGGAAAACTAAATAACAAATGTAAGAAGCAGCCAGGAGTAAAAATAATAATAATAATCATAATAAAGAACTAGGGTTGAGATAGATCAGAAAAGAGACTTAGCTCCTCCCTTTTTCCACATTTGTGGCTGTCATGTAGAAGTCATTGGAGGTTATGGTTCTGATTCCCTGTATGGCAGAGAATTCACTGTGGTTCCACACCTGTGGAACTTGCCGGAAATATGTCCTTTAACCGAAATATGTTGACTGGATAATGTCTTACTATGACATTCTACTATAAAACCATCCAAGAAAGTTTGCTGGGGGACTTAAGTGCTGGTTTCTATAAACTGCAAGAGCAGGGTGATTAAAAAAAAAAAGCTAGCTACATTAGCATGTCAGAACAAGGAAGAAAAAACTGTTCCCCCTTGCAATGTCTGTCCAGAACTCTCTACTTACAAAGCTTAAAGTCATGCTAACAAAAGAAAATTACTTGTAGATCTTAGATTTAGTTTCACAGATCAGGCAATGCACTATGAATTTGGAGCCAAAAGGCAGTAAATTGATAACCGACATGCCAGACAAGAGACCTTGATGATCATTCCGAAGAAGTGAAAAGGGGATGTAATACTTTTGATAGATGTAGAGCCATTAACAAAGTAGATTGACAGGATTTGATAACAGATTGGGTATGTGATTGAAGAGAACGGAGAAGTCAAGAACCCCTAGATTGCACTGTGGATGATTGATGCCTTGGAATGCAGAATTCAGAAAGAAAATAATCTCCTTCTTTGATACTACAAAAAAAAAATAGATTCAAAGAGATTTGCAGGAAAATAACTTAGTAACATTTAATACATTGAATTAAATATATTCATTAAATATCCATAGGGAAGTGTTCTCTGGGAAATTGAATATAAAGATCTGGAGTTCAGGAAAGAGATCTAACATGGGATATAGATTTCACATTTTCTACAAAATAATTATTAAATACATTATATAGATATTAGCAGAGAATTGCTACATTACAAAATAGGAACTGGATAATATTAGCAAAAGTGAAAAGAGAAGACTGCTAAAGACAGGTACCCTGGAGGACACTAATGTTTAACAGTACACTTTTATTCACTTGGCTTCTGTCAGTTAGGATGTTTAATACCATTTATACTCTTAGCAGGGTCAGCCCTTATGTAGCACAAAGAGGGTTTATTCCCAGTTGGGACATTCCATATACCATCTTTTTCTGATTTATAGCAAACCATAACATGCATGCCTTATCCACATGTAGACCATGAATTTTAAAAGCAATTTCTCATACAATGAGTGAATGATGTAAGCTGTCAGGAAGCAACATCATCTCAATAAATCAAGATTGACATCTGCATGGTGATTTATAGCCCTGGGTAGAATAAACTGGCTCTCCAAGGGTGAAGTTTCTTGGGTAAACATTGTTAAATGAGTTAGCATTTCCTCTGGGGAAGACAGAGAGCTATGGTTAAAAAGTTTATGAGTAGGAAGACCTTCAGTCTCCCCTTGATGGCTTGGGTTCCTTCCATATTTATATCACTGTAGTCCCAGTTCTGTTGATAATTATGAGAGCAAAAAAAATGTAAAGAAAACAAGAAGAAAGGAAAAGGAAAAAGCCAAATTAAAAAAATGAGTATAAAAACATTAAAATAAAAATCACAATTTTCAAAGTAAAATAAAAAAAATTAAGGCAAATAATTTTATGAGTAAGCAAATAAAAATATATAATCCAAAATAAAAGTTAAAGCAATGAGATTTAAAGTAAATGTTACAATAAATAAGATGCATATTTTAAAATGTAAAAAATCCATCTTAATACCATAAGGTAAAATACATGAACCCATGAAATTAATAACTAAACAACTATGAAATATAAAACTATATGTATTTTAAAGCTAGTAAAACATATATATATATATATATATTTATTTATTTATTTATTAGAATAGAAAACACTAGTTGATGAAATAAATACTAAAGCTATAGAAGGTAGTCCAAAGTGAGTTAAAGTATCTTTGAATGGAAGGTTGTCAGGGTACAAATGAAGCAATTAAACATAAGCAAGGGCTGGGCATAGTGGCTCATGCCTGCAATCCCAGCCATTTGAGAGGCCGTGTTAGGTGGATAACTTGTGGTTAGTAATTTGAGACCAGCCTGGACAACATAGTGAAACCTCATCTGTACTAAATATATAAAATTAACCATATGTGGTCGTATGCGCCTGTAGTCCCAGCTACTTGGGAGGTTGAGGTACGACAGTTGCTTGAATTTGGGAGAGGGAGGTTGTAGTGAGCCAAGATGGCACCACTGCACTTCAGCCTGGGCAACAGAGCAAAACTGCATCTCGAAAAATAATAATAAATAAACCAAAAACATAACCAGGGTAGAGATATGGACTCTTCTGTGTATCTAGTTTCTGATGTGCAGGCCACCACTTTGGACTAATGTGGCCTAATTACACTGAAGAATGGCCTATAATCTACTTTTAATTCTAGCCTTCATTTTGAGTAAGGAAGACATGAAGATGCCCTACTCCTAGTAAATACTAAGATTTAGGCATTAATGAGCCCAAGGCTCTCAGAAACCTCAGCATGCTCAGAAAATCAGAGCAACAGAAGATTAACTCATGTATCCCATAAGTCACTGGTGTATATTAAATACAATCACAAAATTATATTTGGAGGAAAAAAAAATTTAAACCTGAATTTAAAAGAATAAAATCTTAGCACATATTCTTGACATAGCTTGTGTTGAAAAATTCATCTATGTTTATTATATATTTATCTCAGAATGACTTAAGAATAATATCCCTATGAAGATTATAGACACATAAGTTTAGGTCATAACCTATGTGTGTTATCAACCCTTGGTTCATGTTTTTGCCGTTACTTAAAAAATCTTAGGAGCATTTGTAATATAGAATGAAACAAATAATTTTGAAATTACAAAGTTGTGGATTTGAATATCAATTCTATTCCTTACTGACTGATCTTTTTTGTATCTCAGATTCTCAAATTTCCAATCTGTAAATGGTAACAGGCTGAAACTTGTAGAGCTATTCTGAAGATTAAAAATGCACACAAATCATCTGTCCTAGTGTATGACAGTGGATGGTAGTTCTCATTTGTGGTGTTATTCTTGTAGCTACTGATTTTGCACTGCTCTAATTCAGCATTAATCTTTAATCATAAACAAACTTGATCACTAGCAAGGTTTTGACAGGCCACAAATAAGCCAATTAACTTCATTAATTCATGCCAAAAAATGAACACTGCACTCTTTCTAAAAATTTTAGTTACTTTCCTTTTGAATCATGTGTAAGTAATTAGTATATAACATACATATTTGTTATTTGCAGTTAAAGTAGTTTCCATGCTGACTAACCAATTAATCCAAGTGACTTTAACATTAGTAAATTCTTATTCAGTATCTAGTTTTGTCAGAATTTATTGATGAGATGAGCATTCATATAAAAATAAGGGCCAGAAACTGTGGCTCATTGTAATCTCAGCACTTTGGGATAAAGAGGCAGGTGAATCACTTGAGCCCAGGAGCGACCAGCCTGGGCAACATCGCAAAACTCTACCTCTACAAAAAATTAGCTGGACATGGTGGTGTATGCCTATAGTCCCAGATGCTTGGGAGGCTGAAATGGGAGGATTACCGGAGCCCTAGAGGTACAGGCTGCAGTGAGCCGTGACCTTGCCACTGCACACTAATCTGAGTGAAAAAGTGATACCTACTCCATCTCAAAAAAAAAAAAAGAGAGAAAAAAGAAAAGAAAGAAATTAAGGGGAAATGGGAACTCAAACATGACAGTGTCAGAGTACATATGAATCTTATTCACTTACTACAATAGGATTTGCCTCTAAGGTAAGAAGAATTGTTTTAAGTGTTATTGATTTTTACTTGAAAGAAGGTGTCCTACTGATTTTTGCCATCTAGACCCTTAACTATGGCTTTTAGTAAACTATTCTTGGTTATAATGACAACCATGGAAAACTCACAGGGTTGGTCACTGGTGGAGAAAGAGTAAAGTGAGGTTTCAAAAAATGCTACCTAATAATGCCCTCCCCTGTGCAGGGCATATAATATTATTTCAGTTCAACTTACTTCTGATGGGAAAATACAAGATTCCTAGTTTTTTGAGTGAAGCTGTGTGTTGAGTTAAAAAAAAATGCAGCTGAATTTGCTACTTCAAATCTCCTATGTTTGTGGGCAAAGAACTTCTGGATTTCTGCCAACAGTGAAGTTCAAATTATTTGGAGGGGTTAGTTTTTTGAGTTTCTGTATTTCTTTTAATCAGGCTTTGTTTTTCACAGCTGTCATTAGTCAGTTCTATTTTATTACCTATTGGGATGTGGCATTCAAACATTTGGAAATGCATTTATTCTGTCAGTATAAAACACAAACAATAACAACAAACCTGGGATTCTGAACGCTGTTTATCATCTGGCATTGCACAGTCAATTTTTTTTTTGTATGTCAAAGAACTACATAGCTACCCAGGTGTAACATCTGGAGACGATGCTTTTATTTCCCTTTTATATTTTTTCTTTCTACACATCTTTCCTACTTTTCTCTTCTATACTACTTTCTCCTTCACTGTGTCCTCCCCTTCCTTTCTTCTTCCTTGTTCTCTTCTTTCTTTTCCTTTCCTCCTTCCTTTTTGCAGCGTTCCTTCTCTTTTCATTTAAATGTGAAAGCTCTAAAAAATTACTTAACTTGAAATTTCAATATTTGTGCAAAACAAAAAAGATTTGTCAGAAAATAGAATTTATTATTTTATTTATATCAGATTTTGAGCAAAATAGAGTGAAATTGCCAAGGTAATTCTGTAAACATGTTAATATATACTATAATTAATGATTTATGATTTTAGTTTGTGTAGAAGCATCATAAGTTAGGGACCATCTGTAGTTAAGAATCCTACATTGATATTTTTTATGGTTCCATATAAAAATTTCATTTCCAGACATTGATTACTTCCTGAACGAAGAAAAAGTTAGAAACACAAAAAAGGTGCGTATCAGCTAGACAAGTTACTAACCTATAAATGATTAAAAATTTTGATTATTTGAATCATTAAAAATCTGTAGTTATTATGTTTTAAGAAATCCCATTAAATATATTTACTATAGGAAAAAAAATCAAGTTTCTGCTTTGACATTTTAGTTAACTGTAAATGCCAACATTAATATAAACTAACTTATTTGGGATAGAATCAGACACATATTATTAATCTAATTAGTTGTATTCTAATATCTGAATGGGATTATTACATCCTTTCATATATCAGTATCCCTCATTTTATGCTTGATGATCATTGAAGCAACGTAAGTGCGTAAGTGCCTGCAGTCACGTAGAGTAGAATAATCAATAATCTAGCCACCTGCCCCCACCACCTTGCTCTATCTGGTCTATGTTGTATTTTTAAGTTTATTAAAATTAGGAAAACTGTCTTTAAGAACATGATATTTTAATTAACACTCAATAATTAACACTCAAGCAGTGAAGTTAACAATAGTATCAGCCCACAACATAAGTAGTATAGTTAACTTATGGGATACAGTATTCAGTGGAAGGCCAGCCTCAGTGAGGTGGCAAAACATTAATGGGTTTGAAAAGCAGCCCTCTTCTTCTCTGCAATTTTCTTCTGACTGATTCTGGGAAATGGCAAGACAATAGAAACCCATTATGGACAAATGATTATGTTATAAATGTTATACAACTTTTATACTAAATATACAGTATTGTAAAATTATACAATTTTATATAATTTCAATTTTTCTTGTTTGGAATTATAATGAGAAGATTTAAGAATGTCAAAAAGAATAATATTCAAGAAACTGTTTTCCTCAGGCAAAGTGGGAGATGACTAATTACACTGCCTAAGGTTGAGTCTATTTTTGCTTGCATCTTTAAAAGAAAACTATTGAAAATAGTTTCAAGAAGCAAAAAATAACAGAAAAATAATACATTGTATATGTGGGGTTTTTAACCCTTTTATAATATTCCAATTTAAGGAAATAACTATATTTTTAAAGGCATATTGTTCAAAATTGTCTTCCTTTTCCACTTGGCCAATGAAACTGGAAAAGTGGTCATGAAAACTGCAATTCTTAAAACAAGTTTGATGCAATTTTGATTAAAACACTTAAAAAATATGAGGCATGCTTCCTCACATTGTCCTCTATTTTTGCAGACAATGTCACAAAGGTAATATTAGATTCATAGTTGGTTACAGACCTCTAATTTTTAGCTATTCTACTTAAGACCTGCACTCTGGCATCATTAGCCTAACATTTTTCTATAGCGCTAAGATCAGCATAGTCATTTAAATTAACATGACACACTTGAATACAATATAATAAGATTAATCTTGAAAAAGCCTCATAACTAACAATGGATCTTTGTTTAATCCTCAACCATATAAATTATCTTCTCATGTAAGCCAGTCCTTCATTCAGCCTTTAACTATTCTTGATGTGTCATACCACATTAAAAAAAAAAAAAATTCTGCATGTCCACAACACTCTTGCATTGACTTCTTCTGGCATTTCATCACTTGCTCTTTTTTTTTTTAAAGCAGAAAAATTGGATCTAAATTTACTGAGAATTATTGTTTTATTAATCTTTATTTTTCATACAATGTCAACTGCTCTGATGTTAGTCACAAAAAATTATTTCATGAAAACAAGAATCATAACGAAGAACTCTCTTGTTTCCCCACAAACTTTAATAATTAGAAACATGAACATAGCTTTGTGCTTTAAGAATAACTTTGATAAAAAGATTTCAAGTGTTTTTTCTGAGATGTTATGAGTTTAGCACACAGACTAATCTTTATGACATACTTCCAATCAGACGTCCTTAAGCAATGAAGTAGCAGTTTTTACCTGGAACTGATATTTGGTGAACATTTATCAATCTAACAAATGGTAAACAGGTCATATTAGTAAGTAAATAGCTCTTGAAAGCATATTTATTCAAATTTACTTTTACAAAACTGAAGCTCAACATCATTTCTCCTAGCAGACACAGTGGTCATCAGAATCAATAGTAACTTGTGCTGGTTACATAGTCGAAAGAGATATGCAAGGTATGTATTTTAGAAGCATTTTGACCATGATGTCACATCGTGAAAATGCTTCTAAAATACATGCATAAATTGCCCTATACCACTGCTGCTGTTATAATTTTTTTTTATTGTACTTTAGATTCTGGGGTAAATGTGCAGATCATGCAAGATTGTTGCATAGGTACATTAATGGCAAGGTGGTTTGCTGCCATCATCCCCCCATCACCTATACCTGACATTTCTCCCCATGTTATCCCTCCCCCACCCTCCCTCCCACTATCCCTCCCATAGCCCCCCTCAACAGACCCCGGTGTGTGATACCCCTCTCTTTGTGTCCAAGTATTCTCATTGTTCAACACCCATCTGTGAGTGAGAACATGAGGTGTTTGATTTTGTGTTCTTGTGTCAGTTTGCTGAGAATGATGGTTTCCAGGTTCATCCTTGTCCCTACAAAGGACATGAACTCATTGTTTCTTATGGCTGCATAGTATTCCACGGTGTATATATGCCACATTTTCCCTGTCCAGTCTATCATCAATGGGCATTTGGGTTGGTTCCAGGTCTTTGCAATTGTAAACAGTGCTGCAATGAACATGCCTGTGCATGTGTCCCTATAGTAGAACGATTTATAATCCTTTGGATATATACTCAGTAATAGGATTCTGGATCAAATGGAGTTTCTATTTCTAGGTCCTTGAGGAAGTGCCACACTGTCTTCCACAATGGTTGAACGAATTTACACTCCCACCAACAGTGTAAAAGTGGTCCTATTTCTCCACATCCTATCCAGCATCTGTTGTCTCCAGATTTTTTTAATGATTGCCATTCTAACTGGCATGAGGTGTTATCTCAGAGTGGTTTTGATTTGCATTTGTCTAATGACCAGTTATGATGAGCATTTTTTCATATGTTTGTTGGCTTCACATATGTCTTCTTTTGAAAGTGTTCATATCCTTTGCCTACTTTTGGATGGGTTTGTATGATTTTTTTCTTGTAAATCTGTTTCAGTTCTTTGTAGATTCTGGATATTAGCCCTTTGTCAGATGGGTAGATTGCAAAAATTATTTCCCATTCTGTTGGTTGCTGGTTCACCCTAATGATTGTTTCTTTTGCTGTACAGAAGCTCTGGAGTTTAATTAGATCCCATTTGTCTATATTGGCTTTTGTTACCATTGCTTTTGGTGTTTTAGTTATGAAGTCCTTGCCTATGCCTATGTCCTGAATGGTTTTACCTAAGTTTTTTTCTAGGGATTCTATGGAATTAGGTCTTCTGTTTAAGTCCTCAATCTATCTGGAGTTAATTTAGTGTAGGTGTGAGGAAGGGGTCCAGTTTCTGCTTTCTGGACATTGCTTGTCAGTTTTCCCAACACCATTCATTAAACAGGGGATCCTTTCCCTATTGCTTGTTTTTGTCAGGTTTATCAAAGATCAGATCATTGTAGATGTGTGGCATTGCTCTGGAGGCCTTTGTTCTGTTTCATTGGTCTATGTCTCTGTTTTAATACCAGTACCATGATGTTTTGATTACCCTTGCCTTATAGTATAGCTTGAAGTCTGGCAGCATGATTCTACCAGCTTTGTTCTTTTTGCTTAGGATTGTCATGGCTACGCAGGCTCTTTTTTGGTTTCATATGAAGTTTAAAGTGATTTTTTTCCAGTTCTGTGAAGAAGGTCATTGACAGTTTGATAGGGATAGCATTAAATCTATAAACTACTTTGGGCAGCATGGCCATTTTCACAGTATCGATTCTTTCTAACCACAAGCATGGAATGTTTTTCCATCTGTTTGTGTCTTCTCTTATTTCCTTGAGCAGTGGTTTGTAATTATCCTTGAAGAGGTCCTTTACATTCTTTGTTAGTTGTATTCCTAGGTATTTTATTCTCTTTGTAGCAATTGTGAATGGAAGTTTGCTCTTAATTTGGCTCTCTGTTTCTCTGTTATTGGTGTATAGGAATGCTTGTGTTTTCTGCACATTGATTTTGTATCCTGAGACTTTGCTGAAGTTGCTTATCAGCTTAAGGAGGGTTTGGGCTGAGACAATGGGGTCTTCTAAATATACAATCATGTCATCTGCAAATAAAGACAATTTGACTTCCTCCTGTCTTAATTCAATACCCTTTATTTCTTTTTCTTGCCTGATTGCTCTGGCTAAATCTTCCAATACCATATTGAATAAGACTGCCTCTCCACTCTCTCTCGACGGCATCCTTATCTAGTGCCAGATTTCAAAGGGAATGCTTCCAGTTTTTGACCATTCAGTATGATATTGGCAGTGGGTTTGTCATAAATAGGTTTTATTATTTTGTGATACATTCCATCGATACCTAGTTTATTGAGATTTTTTAGCAGAAAATGCTGTTGAATTTTGTCGAAGGCCTTCTCTGCCTCTGTTGAGATAATCACGTGGTTTTCATCTTTGATTCTATTTATGTGGTGGATTATGTTTGTGGACATGCATATGTTGAACCATCCTTGCATTCCTGAGATGAAGCCTACTTGTGTGATGGATAAGCTTTTTGATGTGCTGTTGCAATTGGTTCGCCAGTATTTTATTGAAGATTTTGCATCTGTGTTCATCATGGATATTGGCCTGAAGTTTTCTTTCCTTGTTGAGTCTCTGCCGGGTTTTGATATCAGGATGATGTTGATCTCATAAAATGAGTTAGGAAGGATTCTGTCTTTTTGTATTGTTTGGAGTAGTATCAGAAGGATTGGTACCAGCTCCTCTTTGTATGTCTGGTAGAATTCAGCTGTGAATCCATTTGGACCTGAACATTTTTTGTTTGGTAGTCTGTTAATTGCTGCCTCAACTTCAACCCTTTTTATTGGTCTATTCAGGGTTTCAACTTCTTCCTGGCTTAGTTTTGGGAGGGTGCAAGTGTCCAGGAATTTATCCATTTCTTCTAGGTTTACTGGTTTATGTGCATAGAGTTGTTTGTAGTAATCTGTGATGGTAATTCTGTGGGATCGCTGGTGATATCCCCTTTATCATTTTTTATTGCATCTATTTGACTCTTTTCTCTTTTCTTTTTTATTAATCTGACTAATCGTCTATTTTGTTGATTTGTTTCAAACAATCTTGCATGTTCTTCACACGTACCACAAAACCTAAATGCAATAAAAAACAGCTCTTTGATTTATTGATTTTTGAAGGGTTTTTTGTGTCTCTGTCTCTGTCAATTTTGCTCTGATCTGAGTTATTTATTGTCTTCTGCTAGATTTTGAGTCTTTTAGATATTGCTCCTCTAGCTCTTTCAATTTTTATGATAGGGTGTCGATTTTAGATCTTTCCTCATTTCTCATATGGGCATTTATTGCTGTAAATTTCCCTCTAGACACTGCTTTAAATGTATCCCTGAGATTCTGGTATGTTGTGTCCTCGTTCTTGTTGGTTTCGAAGAACATCTTTATTTCTGCCTTCATTTCATTGTTTATCCAGTCAACATTCAGGTGCCAGTTGTTCAGTTTCCATGACGTTGTATTGTTTTCAGTTAGTTTCTTAATCCTGAGATCCAATTTGATTGCACTGTGGTCTGAGAGACTGTTATGATTTCCATTCTTTTGCATTTGCTGAAGAGTGATTTACTTCCAATTATGTGGTCAATTTTAAAGCAGGTGCAATGCGGTGCTGAGAAGAGTGTATATTCTGTGGCTGTTGGGTGGAGAGTTCTGTAGATGTCTATTAGGTCCACTTGTTCCCGTTCTGCATTCAAGTCCTGGATATCCTTGTTGATTTTCTGTCTCATTGATTTGTTTAATGTTGACAGTTGAGTGTTAAAATCTCCTATTATTATCGTGTGGGAGTCTAAGTCTCTTTGTAGGTCATTAAGAACTTGCTTTATGTATCTGGGTGCTCCTGTATTGGGTGCATATATATTTAGGATAGTTAGCTCTTCTTGTATTAATCCTTTCAGCATGATGTAGTGTCCTTCTTTGTCTCTTTTGATCTTTGTTGGTTTAAAGTTGATTTTATCAGAGACAAATTGCAACCCCTGCTTTTTTTTGCTGTCCATTTGCTTGGTAGATCTTCTTGCATCCCTTTATTTTGACTCTATTTGTGTCTTTGTGTGTGACATGTGTCTCCTGAATACAGCACACTGATGGGTTTTGACGTGTTACCCAGTTTGCCAGTGTATGTCTTTGTATTGGTGCATTTAGGATATTTACATTTAACGTTAATATTGTTATGAGTGAATTTGATTCTGTCATTTTGTTACTGGCTGTTTTTTTTGCCCATTGGTCTATGCAGTTTCCTCATTGCATTATTGGTCTTTACCATTTTGTATGTTTTTGCAGTGGCTGGTACTGGATATTTTTTTCTGTGTTTAGTGCTTCCTTCAGGAGCTCTTGTAGGGCAGGTCTGGTGGTGATGAAATTTCTCAGGAATTGCTTGTCTATAAAGGATTTTATTTCTCCTTCATTTATGAAGCTTAGTTTGACTGGATATGAGATTCTGGATTGAAAGTTCTTTTCATTAACGATTTTGAATATTGGCTCCCACTCTCTTCTGGCTTTTAGGGTTTCTGCAAAGAGATCCATTGTGAGTCTGATGGGTTTTCCTTTGTGGGTTACCCAACCTTTCTCTCTGGCTGCCCTTAGCATCTTTTCCTTTGTTTCAACCCTGGTGAGTCTGAAGATTATGTGCCTTGGGGTTGCTCTTCTTGAGGAGTATCTCTGTGGTGTTCTTTGTATTTCCTGTATTTGAACATTGGCCTGCTTTGCTCGGTTGCAAGTTCTCCTGGATAGTATTTTAAAGAGTGTTTTCCAGCTTGGATTCATTTTCCCCATCCTCTTCAGGTATACCTATCAAGTGTAGATTAGGTCTTTTCACATAATCCCATATTTCTTGGAAGGTATGTTCATTTCTTTTCACTCTTTCTTCTTTTTTCTTTCCTTCTCTTTTTATTTCATTGAGTTGATCTTCGATCTCTGATATGCTTTCTTCTGATTGATCAATTCAGTATTGAAACTTGCATGTGCTTCACAAAGTTCTTGTGCTGTGTTTTTCAGCTCCACCAAGTCATTTATGTTCTTGTTTAGGCTGGTTATTCTAGTTAGCATTTCATCTAATCTTTCAAGGTTCTTAGTTTCGTTGCATTGGGTTAAAACGTGTTCTTTTAGCTCTGAGAAGTTTGTTATTACCCATCTTCCGAAGTCTGCTTCTGTCAGCTCATCAAAATCGTTTTCTGACCTGTTTTGTTGCCATGCTGGTGAGTCATTGTGAACTCTCTGGTAAGGAGAAGCATTCTGGACTTTGGTGTTTCCATGCTTTTTGTGCTGGTTTCTT